>OZ010797.1:71900304-71940304 GCA_963932465.1 Maratus speciosus | reverse complement strand
TGTGCAATTGTGGTTGTGATGTTTGTTGTGGTTTTGTTTGTTTTTTGGGTTGCTCATGAAACATTCGGAAATCATCTGGTGAAAAATAAGGTCTTGATTTAGAAACATGTACAATAACTGAATTTAGTCCTGTCTCATAATTAAATTTATCTATTTCATAAGTTACTTCAGTAACTTTATTTATAATTTTGTATGGTCCTGAGAAAGTAGGTTCTAATTTTCGAGTGTTAGGGTATTTAAATTCTTCATAAATTACAGAATCTTGTATTTTTAATGGGGATTTATCAAAATTTCTATCATATAGTCTTTTACTTTTAAGATGAAATTCATGAGTTCGCGCTTTTGCAATTTTGAGTGCTTTAATGACTGGTGTATCGCACAAAACTATTACCCTCCTGTACAAATTGAATCAGAATTAATAACATCGCGAAAATTTTGATTAAATTTGAATCTTCCATAATCAGGTTGTAATTAAAATCATTTCTATCATTCTCAAAAAAGTCCTGAGTAGTCATATAATTTTCACAAATAGATGATAATTCGATATCATTCTTACATAAATTCAAAGTTTCAATACTATCATTAGTTGTTATTACATTATCATCATTATATAAATTCCAATTCTCATCACAATCAACTGTTACCAAATCATTCTCTTGTTGTACTTTAGTCATATCTACAGCATGAAAATGAAGAGATTTCTCATTATGTATGGATATACTCTTATTTAAAATTTTCTTTCCTTGTTTTACAGTACAATTCCTACATTCTATAGTTAAATTAAATTTAGAAAATTCCCTTAAACCCAAAATAGCATACTCCAAATTAGTATTACACACTAAAAAGTTAACATATTTTGTCGTTTTACCCACTTTAAGAGAAATTTTACATTTTTGAATTATTTTTAACACCCCTTTTGCCTGACCAATAGTAACTGTAGGTATAGTTTCAATTTTAGCATTTAGTTTTTTAACAAATTTGAGGGGTATTATTACAGTAGTGGATCCAATGTCCACTATACATGGTAAATTATAACTATTGGTACATCCATACACAATTAGTTGTCAAATATTAGTAATAGTAGGTGGTGAATTACTAGGAAGAGTATCAGAGGATGTTGCATCATTCCTAAATAAACACTCTCGTACCCAATGATATGGATTATTTACACCCTTATTTGTACATATTCTACATGGTCTAGAAGGGTATGATTTCTGAAAATAATTATTTTGAAAATTTCTAGACCCTTGATTTTGATATTGTCTTTGTGGAATCCGATTCCTAGGTGCATTATTGGGCCTATTTGGTTGAATCTAAGGCCTAGGTGGCTGCAATTGTTCAAAATTTTGTCTAACTGGTTGTTGATTTATTGTATGGCTTGAAATTTGAGGGGTGGAAACTTCCACAAATTCATTAACAAGCCGGTACCATTCAGTGGTACTATTTGGAGGGTTTACATTAATATTATTTCTATACTCTGGTTTTAATCCATCTGTTAACCCTTGTATTAGAAGGGTTTCACAAAGATGGAGTTTCCTCCCAATTCCTACATTTTTGTGAAAATAATTTTCTAAATTATCTAATTTATCTAACTTTAGAGTTGAGAAATCAGAAAAATTCGGAATATTTAGTTCAATGAATTTTTCTATCAAGATTTTTGAAATCTGTTCATAACTAGTACAATTAACACAGTCATTGATATAGACTTTTAATGCTTCACCCTTTAAATACTGTGGAATAGATTTAAACTTCCACTCTACATCTTTATTTTCCCTATTACACATTTCATCATAATAATTTAACCAACCCTGAATCTCCATTCCAGAACTAGGATCAAAATTTATTAAATTTGGTTCAGCCATTGTATTAGTATTCATTAAAATAAAAAAATCACTTCTATTCTCTTTAATAAATCCTGACCTTAACCACATTTAGAATAAAAATCTTAAACTAATAGAGTTCTATTTTTCATAATAAATAAAGTAATATTTCAGTCTTTAGTAATAAATAAATAAATAATTCTCATGATTTCACCATAAATAAACTTCACTATAAATAAATAAATATCCTTCCTGAATTAATAATAAATAAACCTCATAAATAAATAAATAATAAATAAAGCTCATAAATAAATAATAAATAGACCTCACAAATAAATAATTCTCATACTCAATAATAAATAAATCTCAATAAATAACAATCACAGAAATAATAACATAATATGTGAAAAATATTGTGAAAAAGGCATCCAGGCATCTTGTTCTCACAGTCACCAGCACCATTATTTTTTATTAACATTGGCGATGTAGATTTTTAAATTTCCGGCAATGATCTTTAGTAAAGATCATAAACTAACGTGTACCAACACCTCTATCCATTTGTAATTTGGAGACAATCGCTGTTATTGCCGTCACTTCGGAATCCTGTCGACTTTTTCTTTCCTGTAACGTTTTGTTGACGGCAAGCAGCAGGCATTATCGAAAAATGATGGGGGCTTCCATTCATAAACAACACAGGCGTTTCAGCCGATTGGTTTAGATAGAGTAAAAGAAAATGAAGAATACACACAAGGCAGTCGGTTGAAACATTATTCAGTTTATTTCCAAACTAACGATTGGATCTAGGGAAAATGCTCCACTCCGTCGATGGTAAAAAAGAATAAAGTCTATTCTCATCACACAATTAGCTTAAAAAACATTCCATCTCTCGGCTGTGTTCTATACATAATTCCGTACACAGTACGATACCTTTTACTCCTCATTCTACACACCCATAAAATAGTATTCATCCACCGTATTTCTACCTTCATCGAACAGTCACATTGTATATCTAATCTGCCACGTCACCTCTCAACCTTGTTACTTTCATCAACATCTCCTTAATCTATCTCAGTAAACTCTCAGAAGAATCTCTGGAAAACACTCTCTTCCATACGATATGACATCGCGTTCACTTCTACCCTTCTACCCATTCTCTTTCCCGCCATCAGTATTTATACTCCCGTCAAAAGATTGTTCGAGAATATTCTATATTCTAGTCCCAGATGTCAAAAGCATAAACAGATTTTAATCTCTCCTGTCGAGACTATGCAAAAAATAACCTTTTTTCCCTCGCCAGACGATAAAATAAAATGAATATATGTTTGCGAAAGTTTTAATCTTTAAAATATGCTAGATGCACCTAGATATTTTAAATAAAAGAATAAATTGAAATAAGTAGGTTTTTTCTAAGACGGTATAATAATAATATTTTAGCAGTTAAATAAAGATTTTAGGGAAATATTATATACCGGGATTTAATAGCGGAATTTAATAGGAATTTAAATAATAAAAGTTTTATTAAAGAAATATAAATAATTAGAGCTATTTTTAGATTTACGCAATTTGGAATAAATATTATTATATGGATTAAGATCTTACAGAGATTAATAGACTAGGGTTTTAATTTAATAAGCCGGTATAATATACGGAATATTACTGAAAAAGGAAAATTTATATAAAATACTTTAAACTTGGCACAAAAATTTAAATTTTGTAATATATATTTATAATAAAAGAAAGTTCTGATGGGCAGGCTAATCAACACACAGACCAAACTACTGCACCTAGAAATATGCAAATTGAGGAGAAAGTACTTCTTACAACAACATATTCAATTTCATTCTTATTTTTTCTCTACAATTTTTGGCGCTTAGCAGAATTTTCCCTACTCATTAAAAGAATGTCTTGTATAAGAAGCAATATTAAAATTTTTCCTTTAAAATATACTACCAGAATCCTTTCCATAAGAGTTACTATAAGAACCTCTGTAGGTTATGCAGCAGAATTTAGTAAACGAAGCTTTACAAAGCCTATAAAATATCTAATCAAAGACCATGCGCTTCAAACCAAAAGAAAGCACACAAAAATGACACGAGTTGAGTTGTTTTATTATATCTTTAATTACTTGTCATGATTATTTTATAATCTTAAGTAATACCAAAAATGAATAAAAATAAATCTACCCATTAAGAAAACACAAATAAAGATAATTTATCTTCCTTAAAATTTACAAAATAACCTTAGTTATAGCTAAAACTATTTCAAGAACTGCTCTAATAACAGAGAAAAAACAACAAAACTTTAAGCATTCTGTTTGTTTTGGTTGTAACGCAGTTTTATATCAAACTATCGACAATAGTATTATGTGTTACTCTTGTGACAACTCCCCAGAGCCTATTCCATGGATAGCATAAACAAAATATTTAATGTAAAATATGTCTTATACCTCGAAATCAGAGAATTAGAAGTTTTGAGTAAAACTTTTAAGTAGTTTTTTTTTAATTAAAACTTTTGTATGTTTTCCGTTACTCTTGTGATATTTAAGTATTAACGTTTAAATACAGCCAAAAATATATTAAAGACATTATCTAAAAGATTTTATCTATGTAGATTTTAAAGATATGATAATAGTTTATTGATTTGAACGCATAGTAATTTTATTGAATTCTAAAAAGTAAAAAAATCACACATTTCAAAGAGTTGTATTTTAAGCTCAAATGTAAATGTAGTTTTATACTGTTAGTATCCAGCTCATTTTCAATAAACACTTGCTCTTATGAAATAAAAACTTACAAATTCATATACTGCAACTCTTTAGCTTTAAATTGATGAATCACACTTATATTTCCGTTTAAAAAATTTTTTCAGCAAAATTTTTTTTTCTGCCATGGATGTTCCCTTTCTTCAGTCAGTATGTCTGTAAGTATCATGCTTTTATGCATAAAAATTGATACCGAAAGTGGAACTGTCAACAATAATCCCTTATAAACTTACTGTAACTGAATTCTTTTGTGTGTGTGTTGCGTGTGCAGAAAAAAAATTACAAATAAAAGTCTATATTCCATACATGTCACATCAATTTCAGTACATTTTAATAGAGTATAACATTTTTTGAAAAAAAAAATTTTTTTTTTTTTCCTTATAATGTAACAGTTTTTTATTTATTTATTTATTGTGCGTGTGTGTTTATTTATTCACAAACAAATTTTAGTTGGTGCATAATAACTAAGATATAGTTAAGATAGAATATGATTTAAATAAAATAAACTTTGTAAACAATACATCCCATAGGCCATAATGCTTTCTTTATCTTCTTCTTTTGATAGCTCTGATTAGGAAGTTAAAAATTTATTACATATCATGTAATGTACTAAAATAATGAAGTTTTAAGGCTATTCTGTTATTCACACTTACACTGTTTTATTTGCAAATGTATAAAGTACTTTTATTTTGAAACTATGTAATCAAATGCGTTCTTTTTTCGTCTTTCGGTAAAGGTATTGGGTTTTTTAGAAAAATGCTGTTTAAATTAGCGTTTTGAACCAAATTTCCTCATACGATAGCGCAATAAAGAAAAAAACTCCCGTCATAAGTCAACATTTGCTTATGACCTAAGATGTAATTCATTTACTGGAAGGTATTAAAAAAAATGATTCCAAATCACTTTCACTAGTATGCCGATAAGTATCAAGCTTTTATTTTTAAAACTTGCGACAGAAAGTGGAATTGTCGACAATAATCACTCATAAACTTAATGTAACTAATTTTTTTTTCTCCCTCTCTTTGTCTGTAAAAATGGTGGAAATAAATGCTATGCATATGCAGTCCATTTTCTACAAGACTTTAGTACACTTGATATCAATTTCAGTAAGTTTTGATAGTGTTACATTTTTATATTTTTTTTCTTATAATGTAAGATAATTCATTTTTTTTTGTGCATGACTTTATTTATTTGCAAACAAATTTTAGTTAGTACATACTAAGGTATAGTTATGCTGGTATACAATTTAGTTAAAGTAAAATTTGCAAGTCTTACTTGCCCATAGTCAGTAATGTTAATTTCCCCCCTCTGAAAACCCTGAATAGAAACTTTAGAATTAACTATACTCCATCTAATGTGCTAAAAAAATTCTTTTAAGGTTTATTATTATATCATATTTGATTGTATTTATAAGTATATTAATATTATTTTTATTGTTATTATGTTATATAAAAATTTTTAAATAAATGTACATATATTTTATTTTAGTTGATTTGCCAAATTTCAGATAAGTTTGTAATACCAGTTCATCTATTTTACTGACTGTATCTAAGAATGGTGATCTGGAAAATTATTAAAATACTGCAGTCACCTCTCACTTATGCGTTTCTCGGTTATACGCGTCTGTCAGTTATACACGAATGTCGTAAGGTCTCGCAACGAGGAATAGGAAAATAATTCTGTGGATCTCTCACTTATAAGCGACACTTTGATTTGTCTCTCTCAGTTATATGCGGAAATAAGAGCGCAGTTCACAAATTCTGAGTTAACTGCAAAACTTTTTTTTATCTATAAAGAATTTTATGCACATGTCAAGGTCAAAAGAACTATCCGCAAAGTGCCTAAGAGGGCGGTGAGGGTGTTACATTTCGAATTTTCACCCCCTCCGTTTTGATGGTTCTTTCTTTTCTTTTATTTTTATCAAGCCACGCGCGTGTTCTCTTCCCTCCTTCCCTTTACGGTAGCATCTGAAAATTTTTTGTAATAAAAATGAGCAAAAAAAAGTTAACAATCTCGTTCAAAATGGAAGTTATACAAGCTGCAGAAAATGCTCCTAAACTGTCAAAAATAAGTTTAGCTCGAAAATTCGATTTCCCGGAATCAATAGTCAGAGGGATTTTAAAGAACAAGGACTCGATCTAAAAAATGGACAGTGAAGCAAAGAAACGGTCAAGAACTCAGAATTGAAAATTTGAGATTTTAGAAATCTCTCTAATTCAGTGGTTCAGAGAAAAGAGAGCTTCCAATTTACCCATTAGCGGTGAGCTATTGAAAGAAAGGGCATTCACTTTGTCATCAAAAATGGAAATCGGAAGAATTTTTTTTAAGTGCACTATACTATTATTACACCCCTTTTATTTTATAAAATGTTATTAATCATAATTCTTATATTTCAAAATGTTTTAATTTCCCGTAATATGTATAACATGTATTATGAATTACTACATATAACATTCTCTCAATTATGCGCGGCTCTCAGTTATACCCGATTTTAAATCAATCCCTTCAAACGCGTATAAGTGAAAGGCGACTGTATTTTCTAATGATTCATATGTACTAATTCATTCCTCGTGCTCTAGCACTCATTTTAAATATAAAAATGAAAGTGAAAAAAAAATGGGGATAACTGGCGCAAGTAACAACCTACTCAATACATCCAAGAATTATACAGCAACCCAGGATCCCAACCCTTCTCCGCATTTTCAAACAAAGGTTCCAGAAGAAGTGGTCACTTCAATGTGTGTGTGTGGGGGGGGGGGGAGGGGAATTCTAAGCTATTGCCGTACTTAGAGACTGCGTTTTTTAACTTTTATACCAGGTAATAGAAGGTTAATTAAAGTTTATTGAGAATTCCTACAGCTATTTTTTATGAGTTTTCTTTTCTTTTTTTTTTTTTTCGTGTGTTTCATGGTGAATGTTTGACATTCTGAAACAGAATCCGATTTCAATCATTTTGAGCAATGTAGTAAACTTCTTCTTTTGACATTTTTACTGTTTCTTTTCATTTTACGGTGATCTTTTGACATTCGTAAAAGTAACCCAATTTCAATCTTTCAGCCTAATACAGTAATTTTTTTCTTTGTGATTTTAAACTGTTTTGAATTTTTCCATGCTTCAAGATCATTTTAAGACAATTTTTTTTTTCTGAAATGGAAAGAATTCTACGGTAACATTTTTTTCATCTGAACAATATTCAGGATTTATTTGGAAATTCAGGACAACACAAGACCAAACACGATAATTAAAACCCAATGCAAACTCGAAACAATTAATGTTAACTCCTTCCCGAAACAAACAAATAATAATAATAAGTCAACTGACCGGAATCAATACTCGATTGGCGAAATTTATTTTTTTCTGCAACCGAATGAAAAAAATTGATTTTTTTTCGCGATCACTTATGAAATTCGCGATAGTTTTCCTCGATCGTTTATCGAAATTTATGATCTCTCCCCCCCACCACCCCCCCCCCAAAAAAGGACTGACAAAATTAACGATTTTTGAAAGCGATCGTTTAACGAAATTTGCATGTTTTCTTCGCGACCGATGGACGAATTTGATTTTTTTCATCTTCCGATTGTTAAAATTAGTGACATTTTTGAGCATCGAATAGGAGAAAATCTGTATTTGTTTTTGAAATCTTTGACAAAGTTTATCATATTTCTCCATGATCGTTTGAGGAAATTCGCCATTATTTCTGCCATCGATGGACAAATTTGATTTTTGTTTTGGATTAACTGGTGTAATATTCAATATTTTTCGACAACCAATTGGAGAAAATCACTAGTTGTTTCTGAATTTTTACAAAATTCTTCTGTATTTCTTTCACGATCGTGGGAAAAAAAAAAATTCGCTACTTTTTTTGAGTTCGACTGATGAAGTAATTTTGAAAATTCTGCAAAAGGAAAAAAAAAATTGCGGACTTCCACGATAATTAAAAAATATTCCCGGAAGAATCAAACGCTTGTGAAAAAAATTTAATGTGAGGAAAATAGCCAAAAAACATTTATTATGCGACATCTTCCTATTTTGAGCGTGAATCATATGCTCCTGCATGTTATATCAAATTCTGCCCCTCAAAGAAATTTTTGTTTATCCTTTAATAGAATCACTTGAAATGGCGCCCCTGATTCTGAGGTAGGGAGTTCGTGATGTAAATGTTTTCAGAAATACGATTAACCTGTGGAAAATATTTAATTTGTGTTGTTTTTATAATGAGAAGTTAGTTTTTCATTCCAGAATTTTTTTCACTTTTTTTGTTATGTCTGAATTTTTGGATTCATGACCAATGTTTTTAAATTTTTGGATAAAGATACCTTAATTTTTTTGTAAGTCACTGATCAGGATACCCCTCTCTCTAAAGTTAATACCCCTCTGTATATGGACAAAAAGGATTTTTTCTCTTGTATCAGCAAGACAGTTTTTATAAACATTCAACCTACGACAAAATCCTTTATTTAACATAAAATTCATTTTTCATATGCATGAGCATGCATACGTTACTTAAAACCTTTTATATGAATCATGTACAGTTCACACCAGATTTGTTCACAGCACCACATGAATCTTATTTGATTTGCAGAAGGAATGTTGTTCCGAAACTGTTTCATTAGAGGAATTTAAATTGAAAAGAAATATAAGATAAATATTACTTGGAGGTAAGATGCATTTTAATAAATCAAATGTTTGGTCAAACTAGGCAACTGGAATAGAAGTCTAAAATAACAACAAGGAATAGATCGAAACTTTTTATTAAAAAGCAGTCAAAGTATTACAACTAGTATCTTAGGAAAATTGTTTAGAGCATGTACTCGTATTGAATAGCTTTTCTTTATATGAGATGAATGATGTCTACATACGAGATAGTTTAAAAATAGTCTGTAGAAAATACTTAACAAAAGATTGGTTTTGAATTTGTGACAATATGTAAATGTGTTTTTAAGATATCAATTTAAATATATCCTCTAAATTATATTTAAAAACAAATATTCAGAAACGAATACATTTTTTCCATTTGTGCTAACATGCACATGTGTTTTTAGATGGACAAGTTCTGATAATTCATTAGAGCATCATTATCACAAACAAAAGGTCTTTCAATATGCATGGGAAGAAATGTTTTCTTAAACTGACATTTACTGAATATCCTTTGGAATATATTTCACAAACAGAAGAGCTTTTCTTGTGGATGTACAAATGCTGTTAGATGACTATTTTGTAAAAATCATTCGATAATATTTCACAAACAAAACGTTCTCAATTTGTATGCGTATACGGGTGTGCTTTTAAGTTAGACTTCTGTGAAAATCAAAGACTTTTAAGATACATAGACCGGCAAACTGTCAGTTTAACTGAGGATTTTTGATCACAGCTGTTGTACGGCAGTTTATATGTTTTATATTTTAATTTACCTAAGAAAATGCTTTTATTAGCGTATTTTTTCATTGAGGTTCATTAAGTACTAGTCTACCCTATTTCTTTTAGGCCTTTTTTTAAAAAAAATATCTTATTATTCATAATTTTTTTTTTGTTGTTTTTTTCGTATAGCAAGTAAGTATTTAAAAAAATCATCCTCCAAGGATAAAAATATAGTGTTATTTTCGTTAATATTCAGTTTTTTAATTACCTTTTTGCATAAAAATTAGTTTAAAAAACGTAAATTTCTTTACAAGTAATTTAAAATTTTGTAAATTACTATATTATGTTACAGTTACTACCTTTAATCTAAACTTCCTTTCCAGTTACTTTTGTAAGTCAAACTTATAAAAAAGGTGGAATTATAATCTTTAACAATCTGGTTCCACATAAATTTCGCCTTTATTTAAGTTTATAAGACATGTTAAAACTAGATACTCTTTTTTTAAACATACCATCCATAAAAGAAATAAATCGCCTTTTTTAACTTTATTTCTGAAAATTCAATATTTATAAAGCATATTTAGATATAAAAAATAGCTTCATGTAAAAAAATATGCAATAAACTTCATATATATATTGATAAAAATTAATTTTTAAGCTCATTGTAGCCATAGCACTTAATGGTAAATAGCCACAGCTGACGTACAAACCTCGCGGTTCGGGTGTTTCAATTTACTTCAGATGCTGCCATGATTTCGCATGCTTTTGAATGGGAATTGCCGGTCTATTTATCTTAAATGTCTTTGGTGAAAATCCTTCGGAACATACTTCACAAACAAAAGGTTAATCAGTAGAATTAGTGCGCAAGTGTACCTTCAGACTATCACTCCATAAAAAAAATTTAAAACATATTTCACAAACAGGTTTTTCATTTGTATGGGTAGAGAAATATGTTTTAAGAATACCTTTTTATGCAAATCCTCAGGAGCATATTTCACAACCAAAAGGTTTTTACTTTGTGTGTATACGTAAGTGTTTTCTCAGATGACCACTTTGTGAAAATCCTTTGGAACATACTTCGCAAACGACAGGTTTTTCGTTTGTATGGATACGCAAGTGTTTTCTCAGATTACCACTTTCTGAAAATCCTTTGGAACATATTTCACAAACAAAAGGTTTTTCGTTTGTATGGATACGTAAGTGTTTTCTCAGATTACTACTTTCTGAAAATCTTTTGGAACATATTTCACAAACAAAAGGTTTTTCGTTTGTATGGGTACACAAGTGTTTTCTCAGATTACCCTTTTTTGAAAATCCTCTGGAACATATTTCACAAATGAAAGGTTTTTCGTTTGTATGGTTATGCATGTGATTTCTGAGATCAGCTCTCCGTAAAAATCTTTTGGAACATATTTCACAAACAAAAGCTTTTTCTTTTGTATGGATAAGCAAGTGTCGTTTTAGATTATCATTTTGTGGAAATCCTTTGGAACATACTTCACAAACAAAAGTTTTTTCGTTTTTATGGATACGCAAGTGTTTTCTTAGACCATCACTTTGTGAAAATCTTTTGAAACATATTTTACAAGGAAAGTTTTTTTCAGTTCCTTGAGAGTGAGTCTGAGGCACTGACATTTTCTTTAGAGAAAATACTTCTTTTCATAGAACATAGAAGATAACATATCTTCATAAGACGATACTTTGTTGAATTTATTGAAGAGATTAGTTTAAAATGAAGTATGTTAGAGTTTTCTACCCTTTAATCTAAATGTTAAATAAATTAATTATGTCTTCTTTATATGCAAATTTAAAAACATTAATTATCAATGTTCAAAGAATTCAATAATTTAACCCCTTAACGGTCGCATTAAATTACGGTTTAAAAATTCAAATTGCTTATTCGCACCACTTTTTTGAAAAAGAAATATTCACCTTATTTAATGGCAGGTAAAATAATACTGTAATAAATCCAATTACACTATTTTATAAAACTGGTTGGAATCAAGCAATGTGAATAAAAGACACAGCCCGTGAATATTACGAGAGCGAGAATGAAGGGGTTAAACAGCCAGAAAATCAAAATGAGAAACATTTGTAGAAACTATTTATTTCATATTTACCTTTAAGAAAATGAAGTTTGCAGTAGAAAAAAACCGCAGCAACATCTTCACTAGGCATCTACACTTTTAAATCCTAAATATTATCGTTAAATGATATTCTTGAGTAATGTGAAGTCAAGTAGTAGTATAAAAGTAATAAACATAAAATTGGAAAACACTAATTTGATTAGAAATAATGTAGCATAATACTATAAAAAATGCGGTTGACAATTTATAGCATTCAAAATTTGAAGCAAAAACAAATTCAAAATTTAAAAACGAATTTCTGTGATTCGGACAAGTCATTGGGCTTTTTTGAACAATTATGGCTTCTCTTACAGATGTGTTTAGATATTTTCATAGGTGATTTGTATCGAAAACTGGAGTAATCTAATGACATATTCTGCCCTCCAGTGCTGGCTTTTAAGTAAAAGTAATGAAAAACAGTGTGAAGTATTCGAAAATTTCTTTTTTAAATACTGGTTCACAGAAGGATTTTTGGAAAGGGGCTATATGCTATGATAGTTTATAACAATGAAATAAATTGAGGCAATAACAGGGTTGGAAAAAACCGGTTTTTATGAAAAAATAAATAAAAAACCTGGTTTATTTGGTTTAACCTTCTGAAATTGGCATAAGTTGTCTTTATTAAACCTAAATATGGCAATCCGGAGAACTTTCTTCCCTCTTTTACTAGCGGGTCAAGGGAAGAGCATCGTTTGTATTTCTCCCCGGAAAGCGTCAATCCACGCCTTCTGACAATGGTTGCCGTACAATTCCGGAATTGTTTGCCTTTCTCGACGGAGGTGAGGATTTTTCCCACAGAAATGGTTATTTTGGCGCTTTTAGAAAGAACATAGTTTCAGTTGAATATTTCTGAGCTAATCCTTTTTTTCTCTTTTGTGTGAGAATATATTTATGAAGAAATAAATGTGTATTGATTTTTACAAACACTCAATTTATAGATATTACTCATTTTTAACTGCTTTTATTTTTCACTAAATTGTAAAAAATATACATTGTATCGCAAATTATATTAAACATCATTCATAATCATAGAATAAAAGGATTTTAGATCATGTTTTTTTCTTCGAAATTGTGTTTTCAGTTTTAGATTTCTTGAAACTTATAAAATACTTGAAATATTTAGGCTGACGAAGCCGCAAATTTAGCGATTTTAATTCATAATGGACTGAAAATTATTCCTAAGGGATTGAACTGTTTAAGAAGATCTTATTCGTTTTCAAGTTACTCATTGAGAAAATCTCTCACACATTTCAGCATGTAAAAACAATCGTCAATTTTTTTTTTTAAATAGAAGATCACGATTTTATCGAAATATGTTTTTTTTTTCAAGTAAATTATATATATGATTTTAATGATTTTTTGTTTGTTTTACCAAGTATATATTTTTTTCATTTACCGGTTCAAGGTAAAATAATGTATATTTATGTACAAAAAAAGAAAACTCATCCAATAATAACTCTGTTCTTTTTAAGCATGTTGCAAAATGATTGGGGGGGGGGGGAATCATGTAATTGATATTCCAGTTGTAAAATATGAATTTAGAATTACTACATTTACTACTGCAGAAATATTCTTTAGTGTAATAAAAAAATTTATTAATTATCAGTTTTCTGCTAATTTTAATTATATCAATTAGGCAAATATTCACTGAGAAAAACAGATGCAATTAGAATTCTGTAAACATTTTCTCGGACGTTATAAACACATTTTTAAAGAACTTTGCAATTTGTTAATTAAAAAGATACATTCCAAAAAAAAGTTAAGTCCCATAAAAATAGCTACTGCAAAATCCTGACAAACACATCCCACAAACACATTTGTTTTCAAAAGCAAAAACAGTCATATTTGGGAGGGGGCATTATAATCATGATTTTTTTTAAATAAAAAAAATCTGTTTTATGCTTAGTTTAGAAGTAAAAAAGGTAATTGCAAGGGTGATAATCTTCAATATTTTGTCAAATTCCCAGTTTAAAAAAATCTTCTAAATGCACCCCCCTTCACACACACACATACACACCCCTCTAACAAAAAATTCCTAAAAGATTAACTCTTTAAAAATTCTAAGTTATTTTACTTATTTATTATTTTACGTCGATTAAACTTGGCATATTTAGCCTTGCGACTTGTTAATCCCAATGTGCTATTTTAAAAATTCGTTGAGGATTTTCTCAGAGTGCCGTGGCAATTTTCTACGAACGAGTGGTTACGAACGACTGTTAGAAAATTTCCGAAAATTTAGACCATTTAGTTCCAAATATTTTTAAAAGATCGATCACCAGTCCAAAAATTCAGACATAAAAAACCGCTATTTTTTTCAATTAAAACTCTTATACGGGATATTAAGCATGAGATGGTGGTTTGGGGAATATTTACATTGAGGGTTCCCATCCACAGTCACAGAGGCGCCATTTAAATTTTTTTGAAGGCAGCATTTACAACTGCGTGATAGATTGCGCGAATCGCGCACAGATTATGAAATTTTTTTGTTGCATCCCCCCCCCCTTTAATTCTTTTACAGACATTTGATTCTTCCGCGAAATTGTTTAATTTTCAGGACAGGCGGCGATTTCTTTTCTTTTACGGAATTTCGCAAATTAAATTCGTGAATTTCTTCAAGTGATGGAGAAAAAATATCGTGAATTTCGACGATAATCTCAGAAACAAATAAGGATTTTCTTCAATGGATCGCTGAAAAAAAAGGAAAAAGAAAAATCGCAAATTTCGCTAAAATATCACGCAAACAAATCGCAAGTTTTGCCAATTAAGTAAAACGTCAAGAATTCCGATAAACGATCAAGGGGATTTCAGTAATTTCGTCAAAAAATCGCGGAAACTAATAGACAATTTTGTCAATAGGTTGCGAAAAAATATTGAGAATTTGTCAAAAAAATCACTTTTGTCAATCGATCTAAAAATAAATAAAGGCTAAGGATTTCTCCAAATGATTATAGAAAAAAATCGTGAATTTCATGAAACGAATCACATCGAGTCAGACATGCCAATTTTTCCACATGTCGGGTTTCTTTCTTTCTTTTTTACAGTATGTTTTTTTTAAGTACGTTTGTGATCATTTTAATTTTAATTTATAATTATGCTTGAAGGGTATAAAAATACTTCGAAGTGCAACGGGTCGAGTAAGTAGATTTTACCGAGGGTCTTTTTTTTTTCAAAGGTGTGAAGTTAACTATGTTTTTGGAATATTATAAGAGCGTTTGCAATATTGTTCAGATGAATTTGTTTACCAAGCTTATTTTTTAGCATTATATACGCTAATTTTCCTTTAATGCCATTTTTATGTCTCCTGATGCTTATTTTTTTCTTTCCTTCATGCTCTTTTTCTTCTCCGCCGTGCCTTTTTCAACCTCGTCGTGCTATTTTCGTACAGTAGAACTGGACCTATTTTCTACCAAAAACCCTTTTTTATAGTAACAGTAAATAATCAATCATCTACTTTCTCCAAAATTATTGCTGTTGCCTTTACCCAACGCTTTCTGGTACCAAACATGCATAGATTACCCTTTATATAACTTTAATATTTTTAACATATTTATTATCTTACAGTAACAATCAATAAAGGAATAATTATCCTTAAATTATCCATACCTCTAAAATTCTGTGCTTTACCTCTCACCCCCCCCCCCTCCAAGCAGTTTAAAAATTCATTTTTTATTTCTGCTTTATTTAAGAATTTATTGTAAAAATAATTAAATAATAATACAAATTATTTCATCTCCCCTCTAAAAAAAATATTATTTTTATTTATTTAATGATTTATTTATTTGGTCTCTCTATATTACTTTTTTGTAACAATAATAAAATGATCGTTTATGTTGAGAAAGAAAAATAATTACACTTCTTTTTTTTCTTTATTCAGGTCGAAATTGTCTGTACACTTAAAAGAACATTTTACTTTTGCAGTGTGTAAATTAAATGAAAAAATGATATCTTCATATAAAGAAATTTTCACTGTAGCCTGGTATTTATGCTGGTGAAAAAATCATTTACTAGTTTTTCTATTTGTTTTTGGGTCAGACATTCAAATAGCGAAACCATTATTCTCCGATTATATATATTGTTTAATAAATAAACAATATAGATAGTATTTTTAGCGCAACCAAAGAGAGCAAGAAAATAATATTACCTAGCACAAGTATCTATGTCGAAAAAAAATGACAGGAACGAGACCTCTGCCTAAGAAACCGCCAATTTAAAAACCTTTTATTCCATTACCGCGCCAAAGCCAAACATATTTCTCCTTTCACCCGGAAAAAGAGACCAACCTCCCCCGAAACTCTGAGATGACAGTTGACTGATTATATCCTAACTTCAAAACAGGAGAAGCAATTTTAGGGTACAGAGCCGTTCTTTGGGGATAGTTTTATTAGAGTACATACATCATACCCGTCGAATCAAGAAGGTTAAACCAGGTTTTTTTGGTTTAAACCGAGTTTTTTCAAATATAATTTCCTATTACATATATATGCATATGTATAGATAAAAATAAACATTGTTGGATATATAGGTAATATAACTTCATTTTAAAATAATTTAAATTAAATAATTACAATCAGTTGTGTAGAAAATTGAAATCATCTAAAATTCAAACATTTTTGGGAAAAGCTATCTCTTATGTTCCATTTATGTTCCATGAATAAAATGCTCTCCATAGTTTAAACACTGATACCTTGAAATTCTTAATAAACAACCTTTTGATGACTAGTACTATAAATAAATATATGATGTAGTTTCATAAATATAATATACTTTCCTATAGCTATTCAAAATAATTTCTTTGAAATACTTGTTATCAGAGATGTCTGATTTTTCTATTAGAACACTACATGAACAATTATCTTTTATTGAAAATAAAGCTTTTTATAAAGAATTCCTGTAATGGTTTGAATTTAGAGGTAGTCTTTACACATTTCAAGAAGTATTGTGTATTGTCATTTGACACTTCTCCTCTGAAACTGCCAGGTTAAAAAAAAGGCGATAGTAAAATAAACAGAAATACCTATTTACCAGCTTTTTAGACTACTGTAAACATTGATCTAAAAATGGAAAGTAGTTTTATAAAAGTTGTCATCCACTAAAACGTTTAAACAGCCATCAGACTTAATCACAGGCTTTTTATCTAAGCTATGTTACAATACTTATTACTTTTAAATGTCTAAATTAAAAATTAATACTATGTCTTTTTATGAAATTTTATGAGACTTTTTTCTATTATATCTCAATCGAACCTTATCTCGATTTCCCTCCCCACCTCCCATTTTCTTGTCAGATCTAAATAGTGGGTTCGATTGTGCAATAGAGGATTTAAATATATCTTATTATATATTTTAGTTAAAAGTAAATAGGTGCTTCACTAGCACTAAATTTTTTAATATCCTCTTATTAGACTCCATATCTCGAGCTTCTTTTTTATTCTTAAAAAAATCTCCCCAATCAAGAAAATTTTCTTTTACACCTTCACTGAAATCTTAAAGGTCGTTTTATGTTATTAATTGTAAATTAATCTGCGTTTTCTGAAAGAAAAATATTTTATTCTAAATATTGAATTTTTTAAATCTATTTTATCTTTGCTAAATTCACATATTTTAAGTTTTTAGAGCTTCGGATACATTCATCAACACATGCAATTTGCTTTCTACATGCATACAAACATGACCTAGACTTACTACGTCTCACGGGGACTGCTGAGATAAGACTGTTAACAGTAGAAATTATTTATATCTAATAATGTGAAACACTTAAATTACAAAAATGAGAAAATATTGTATTAGATTTATTCTAAAAAAACCAATTGGCTTTTTGGGGGAAAAAACCAGTTGGTTAACAAATTGGTTTAAAGCGTGCCAACCCTGCTGGTAACAGAATAAAATCATAATGCAAAACACCCAATCCCAATGTAGGAGTGTAAGAAAATCAAAGGCTTACTAAATCCAATAGCCATAGAGCAAAGAAAACTCACAGCCAATCATTCATTAGCATACAGAACAAAGAGTAACCAATGGTGAGAATTACTTATATGATTATGTCATCATTGAGGCTTTGAGACATGATGTAATTCTTAATAAATCTAAACTAATCCAGCAATCTAAGTAGTAAAAGTGTATTTTTAGCTCGAATCTGCCATTTTGGCTATAATTAAAAATAAAAGCCTAAAAGAAGAAAGAAAACTAACTACTTGTTTTTTTCTTCCCAGCTTATTTTAGAAAAAATAGTTAGTGTGCCATGTAGATTTATAGATTACAAGAAAAGTTGGATTGATTAAAAATGTTTGTTTCAATACAAATTTATTAATTCATCATTTTTCTAATGCTTTGCTTGTAGCTTCTGCATAACTTGGATTATGCATTTTTCAATAATGTGTAAAATAAATTAAAACATTAGGGAAAAAAAGAAAAAACAGCATGTTTAAAAAAAAAAAAAAAAAACATTCAGTTTAAATAAAACAACCCTGGACAATAACAATAACCATCTCTTTCTAGCTCCATTTTAAGATTCCTGGGAAAACACTCACAACCTTCCTTATTAAAGATTTTTAATCAGCACCTTTTTCACTACTTATTAAATGTATAATAATTACAGTTGATATCATTAGATTAGCACATTTGCAATCGTTGTTATTCTCTTAGCAGTGGTTCGGGATATATGAGGTTCCCCACTATTAAAGAGCAGATTTTTATGAAGTGGAAAGCATTTTTATTAAATCAGTCGAGTAGAATACATATTTGAAACATTCGCCAGAGCTCCATCGAGTATTTCAACATTTTACTGCTTACACTTTAGTAGTTAGCCACTGTGAACTACATTTTAAAACGATATTATGTGCAGGGGTCGTATGCTTAAGGGATTTTTTCAGGACAAATATCACTATTTACTTATAGAAAAATAAAGCTAGGTTAAACGCACGAAATTTCGCCTTTTTTAAGAAGAGATTTTTCCATAAGAAAGTACTGGTATTGAAGAATTTCCCGGTCGTGAAATTTCAGGACAAGTACGACCCCTGTATGTGGTCATCTATTAAGAAAGAATCACTTTCAAACGACAGTCATGAGTTTTGAAATCAATTGGTTCCACACAAATCTACAATCCTGACTCGTGTTTTGGCATTAAATACCTACTGGTACAGTGTTTTTCACTGCACTGCAGCTATACTGATTGGCTTATTACAGATTGAATAAGTGTAGAACTATATTTTTATTTTAAGTGTGCAGGAAAAATGGAATGAACTATCTTATTCCCAAAATGGAGTGAATTGCTTATTTTATATATATAAAAAAAGTAACAGGAAAAAATGAGATTTACAGAATAGATAATTTTAATAGAATTTATATTGCCATTTAAGACTGAAAAATGAAAAGAGTTTGAAATAAATAATAAGTATGTGAAATGTTTCTAGAATAGATGATGAAAGATAAGTAAAATATTAGTATACACTTTTTAAATAGAAATGAATTTAAATAAATGGGATTATTGGAATTTTTTTTAACGATAGGAAATAATTTAATAAAGTAGGGCTGTATTTACATTACTTAAAAAATTTTTAAAACATTTGGACGAGTAGAATAGAAATATTAAAAAAATAAATAAAATCTGAGGCATTTTCAATGAAAAATGCGAGTTGTTTCTAAGTGGGTTCGGCTCATGTTTTTACTACCAAAAAGGCATATTTTCTCACGAAATTTTAAAGAGAGCTTGGACACAGTTACATTTATAACTGATTTAAATTTTAGACAGTTTAAGACAATAAAAAATATTTGTTTATTGGTTGTTATGCTAAAGGACCCGGACAAACAAACAAGAACAAAAATATATATATATATATTTTTTTTAAAGAAACATTTACCCGGGCTGCAAAACCTTTATATTTATAAATGATAAAAATTTCAAAGAAATTGGGCAACCAGAACTATTTGTTTTAACTATAAAACGACCCTAAGAAAATGTCTTCAAACGGGGGCCTTTACCATTAAATATCAATGTTTTTTAACGAATTTTTTATTTAAAAATATAAAATCATACAAAATTGACTTAAAGATAGAAAATCATACAAATCTGATATTTATTTAAACTTAGATTTCATATTTATTTAAAGGCCTGTCCAACACCAGGTGAGTCAGCTAGTATAATACAAAAATTACAGTAAATGCATCATACTTATCTATAATTTAAAAATATGAGAATTTTCTTTTCTTTAAAATTTATATCCTCATCATGATGCAGCTATCTGATATTCAATAATAATAATTAAATTTGTTAATTGTTGCTATTAAATTCTTCACGTGTATTTTAATGAGTTTCAGCTTGCTAAAACTTAACTGAAAGTGGAATATACATGCAGCACAAAGACGATTTTGAGACATGTATATTTAGAAATGTAAGCTAATCCTTGACTATATTTTGTTACTAAGGAAATGTCCACAGGCAGACCTATCCTACCGAACAATTTCCTACACTTCACTGACCATATATGCTTTTTACTTTATCCCTATATCTGTGGCCTATATCCCTCGTGTAGATAATTGGCCGTCAAAAAATCAACCCAACCCTATATCTCAGTTTCTATACAAATTGAGTAATTTGCACAAATATTTGTTAATGGGAGAGAGAAAAGAGAAATTGGGAGTTGTCTGATAAAAAAAAAAAATTGGGCTTCAAAAATTTTTTTATTGAAAATAAAAAACAAAAAAATTATTATTTTTTGGCCCACTACACCCGTTTGGCCCACCCCACAATCGCGCGGTGGGCCAGTCCACCCTGTATCCACATCATGATGCAGCTATCTGATGTTCAATAATAATAATAAAATTTGTTAACTGTTGCTCTTGTTTTAAATTCTTCACATGTATTTTAACAGGTTTCAACTTGCTAAAACCTCATTGAAAGTGGAAGATACATGCAGTGTTAAGAAAATTTTGAGACATGTATTTCATTTTGGATAGGCATCTTTAAGTTCTCTATACATATGTTAGAAGATCAATACTTGATATTGATTTCATTTTAGATCGAATTCCAATGCATATTTTAAATTCTTGACTTCCAGAAGTTGTTCATGTTTAGAGATTTTCTTTTTGTACATATTTGCTAAATGCTCAGCTAAACATGTAACACTCCTTTCGACATATTTTGGAAACAGCTCTCTTGGAGAAAACCATATACAGTAGAAGATCGTTATAATGCAAACCTAAAAACGCAAGGTTGTGCGTTATATAGAATTTTGCGTTATATGGATCACATCATTAAATTCACCTTGTAAACATGGCCAAATACGTCTGAAACACATCAAAATACATTAGACTAGGGGTGCACAACCTTTTTAAGAGAAGGGCCACTTACAAAAATATCTGGGTTGTCGAGGGCCACATCAGTAACACGGAGATAATTCTATTTTGGGGAGGTGATCTATCTCCTATAATCAGATAAAAAGTATGGTTTCAGAGGGAGGGGGAATTTTACCCCAGTAGGATCACCTACCCAGTCAATATATCCAATTCAGTTGGCAAGGATATAGCAACAGTTTACGTTTGAATATCAAGAGCTTGAAATAGTAAGGGGGAATCTCAAAATAGGGGTATTGAGAAATCAAGCTCAAAGTTTTGCAAGAAGTGTTATACAATAGGGTACTACCACTTTAGCTTGACACTGAGAATACTAAGGGGTACCAGGGCAAAAAGGCTTACCTACGCGTTGCCTACATCTATCTGGCGCGGAAAAAACAAAAAATCGATTTTTCGAGTTCGCCCTTACTATTCCAAGCTCCTGATATATATCAAAGATATAGCAAGGATTATTTACAAGGATATAATATTTTTTTTACTTTATTCCGGGGAGTAAATTTTGTTTTATTAAATGTGTTAACAAACAAATATACGCATGAAAGTGGCTAGTACCGAAAAAAATGTGAACTTTATAAATGAAGGGGGGAGGAGGAGCCGATCAACCAAATTTGAGAAATTTCCGCGCCTGATCGACGAAATTTGTGATTTTCTTGCACCTGATTGACAAAATTCGCGATTTACAGCGCTTGATCGACGAAATTCGTGATTTCCCTCACCCGATCGACGAAATTCGCTATTTTTTCGCACCTGATTGACAATATTCGTGATTTTTTCGTGCCCAGCCAACGAAATTAGAGATTTTTTGGAGCCGATCGACAAAACGCGCGATTTTTCAGTGTCCGATCGACGAGGTTTGCGGTTTTTCCACCGTTGATCGACAAAATTCGCAAATTTTCCACGCTTGATCAACGATATTCGCGATTCTTGACTGACTCTGACGAAATTTGCAATTTTTTCCCGCGACAAATTGACGAAATTCGCAATTTTTCTCGCGATAAACAGACAAAACACGCGATTTCTCCGCTGGCGATCAACGAAATTCGCGATTTTTGCGCGGCTGATCGACAAAATTCGCGATTTTTCCGCACCTGATTGCCGAAGTTTGCGATTTTTTCGCGCCTCATCAACGAAATTCGCGATTCTTAACTGACTTTGACGAAATTTGCAATTTTTTCCCGCAACAAATTGATGAAATTGGCAATGTTTTCCCGCAGCAAATTGACAAAATTCGCGATTTTTTTCCGCAATAAACTGACGAAACTCGCAATTTTTCCGCAGCCGAACAACAAAATTAATTTTTTTCGCATATCAACGACAAAATTCGAGATTTTTTTCTTGCCCGACCAACGAAATTTGCCATTTTTCGGAGCGCGATGGACAAAACTCGCTTTTTTTCCGTTGTCGATCGACGAATGTTTCGGTTTTCCCGCCCCTGATCTAAGACAGTTGTGATTTTCCCACGCCCGACCAACGAAATTCGCGATTCTTCACTGGCTGATGAAATTTGCAGTTTTTTCCTGCGGCAAATTGTTGAAATTCGCGATTTTTTCTCGAGATAAACAGGCGAAACACGCGATTTCTCCGCTGGAGATCAACGAAATTTGAGATTTTCCGTTCCTAATCGACAAAATTCGCAGATTTTTTCGCACCCGATTGACGAAATTTGCGATTCTTAATTAAATTTGCAAATTTTTCTCGCGGTAAATTGACGAAATTCGTGATTTTTTTCTAGCGACTGGCGAATGTCAGGAATTTTTTCGCAGCCCATTAAATAAATTTGCAATTTTTCCGCGCCCGATCAACAAAATTTGTAATTTTCCGCGTCTGATCAACAAAATTGCTATTTTTCAGCACCCGATCAACAAAATTCTCGAATTTACCTAGCCCGACCAACGAAATTCGCAATATTTCCAAGTCCAATCGACAAAATTCGCTATTTTTCCGTTTTTGGTCAACGACATTTGCAATTTATCCGCACCTGATCGACAAAATTCGCTATTTTTCCTCTATTTTTCGAACAGAGAAATTCGCTTTTTTCCTGCACCCGATCAACGAAATTGACGATTCTTATCTGACTGATGAAACTTTCAATTTTCCCGTGGCAAATTGACGAAATTCACGATTTTTTCCTGCATCTTATGGACAAAAATTGCAATTTTTTCGAGTTATAAATTGACGAAATTCGCGGGCCACAGGTTGTGCATCCCTACATTAGACTATCTTTATACTGCATTCCTTGTTACCAAGAGTTATCGAAATTACATATTTTTGCATAATATAGGCCAGACATTGTTAAATTTACTTTATAAACATGATCCAAATATAACTGACACAACCATCCCTTATATTAGACATTTTCAAAAATGTTTATTGTAATAATAGCATTTTTTCAGTAAAAAGGTCTTAAATTAGAAGATAAAGTTGAACTAATGTATCAAATTTAGTCTTCTAGAGAGTAGCAATATTTTACAATGTGAAAGTGCAGGTGCTTTTTAACTTCAAAAATCATTGTTTACATCTGAGAAGTTGTGCGTTATATGGAGAATTACGTTATAAAGATCTTCTACTGTATGTACAAATAAAATTTTGAGTGGCTTAAATCTGCTTCTTAATTCAGTAAGGAATTTGTGAATTACAGAGATGAACATTAATGTGAATTTTTCATCATCAGACACATTACTAATTTCGTGTTCCCACAGTTTATCGAAAAACCTCGTTTTGAGTCTTCTCGTTTACCCAGATTAGAGGTCTGCATGGGCCAAAATTTCCAGGCCCAGGTCCTGCCGACTCATAGGAAAAAAAAATTTGGCCTGCCCCGATATAAAAATTTACTCAGATTATATATTATTAGTTACTAGTA
The DNA here is from genome assembly GCA_963932465.1 of Maratus speciosus. Taxonomy (NCBI): domain Eukaryota; kingdom Metazoa; phylum Arthropoda; class Arachnida; order Araneae; family Salticidae; genus Maratus; species Maratus speciosus. The sequence goes on along the minus strand of OZ010797.1, from coordinate 71,916,032 downwards.
ACTATCATTATCATGGAAGACGGTAGTATTTCGAGTGACGCAGCCTTAAGCCTAAAATCGTATCGTATCGTATCGTTAAAATCGTATCGTATCGTATCATAGAATTCGTAGATGGCGGAACTCATATATACAGCTAACTCGACATCAAAGAAAACGCGAAAAGCCGCCTTTTAATAACTCAGCAGATATATGTCTTATTATTCTGAATTTTCTAGAACAGTCTTATATCTGCACTCTAATCGTATACTGAAATTTTTGCATTTCTACGTGCAGTATATTTTGAGATCTAAATAGCCATTTTTAAAGTGAAAACGTTGGTATAATATCGAGGAAGTTCCTAATTTGAAAATCACGAAAACGGTTCTAACGATTATTTTTAAATTGATACATAATATAACTGTGATTAAGGCGAGGTGAATAACACTTTTCTTTTTTCTGGGAAAACTCTCGTTCGTTAAATAATTCGATTTTTTTTTCTCTCGAAAATGACACGGGCGATTTTTTAAAAATCAAATAAATATGTTTCAGATGAACCAAATAACAATTTACTTGTTTCCAGCAAGACTCTTGTTCGTTTTATAATGCGCATGAAAAATCGGACTATATTTCTTCGCCATTCTATGGAAATTTCACCGAAAATGCATGACACTGTATTCATACACATGCTTTCTTTTTAACCACTTTTGGGGAGAAAAATTTTGTCTTCCCACTGGCTGAGTGGCTAAGGGCCATCGTTTACTGACCTTAAGATAGGCAGTTCGATACTCGCTGATACGTGTTTTCACATGTGAATGTTTTTTTTTTTTTTTTTTTTTTTTTAAAGTCTGCTAGTTGACCATTATTCTCAGTTCCTTTGTAATTTTTTTAATTGCTATTAAGTTAAATAAAATTACAATTATAATGACGCCAATTTGATGATGATTATTCCTTGGCAATTTTTCAACAATAAAAATATTACCATAAATTTTATAAATATATTTAATTTCAATCACTTTACAAAAAATATACATTAATAATTATTATTTGAATATAAATCACACGATCAGAAACGTAAAAAAATAATTCATTTCAGCTCTTCTTTTTATAATATCATTTTTTATTATTATGACGGTCAATCAATATATAATCACTGACATCCATAATATTATTATTATTATAATTATTATTTTCCTTGCATAAAAGCTATTGTGATGTAATAATTCTTTTATAATAAATAATTTAGTTGAAATGTTTTATTTATAAATATCAATGAAGTTTGATAACCCCGAGACAATTCTTTTTATTTAACTTCGCAATATTTACAGTTTACATAATAAGCATATCAGAATTCTGGTGTCGCCATCTTTTGACGCAATTGCGTAGTATTATAGAGAAATGTTTGATAAAAACGTTGAATTAGACAGTTTTTAAATCGAAGAATTATTTTAAGAGATATTTAATGTTAAATCTGGATAAAATTGTCTCATTAAAAAAGTCTCATAGGAAAAAAAAATATACATGGGAATTTAATCATTTTCATTCAATTTAATCATTCAATAGAAACTCGAAGTTTGCAGAGTGCATTTATTATTCTTAACTTGCCTAATTTTTTGACGGTTTATTTCAATTTTAAATTAAAATTTTCAGAATTTCCAGAGATATTTTTTACATATTTTAGAAAAGGTTATTTTAAATTGTTGCCAAATGTTAAAACAGCGCAAAGAATAATATATCCTTTAAATTAAAAATTTATTCACATGTGACTATTATAAACAGAAAAAATCCTTTTAAATTAGAATTAAATGATAACGTGTTAAAAGCAGGAAAATATTAAACATTACGTCATAAAAATTGTTTTTACACATGCTTACTTAAAATGAAAGAAAATTATAAAATAATCAATTATTTTCAAATTAGAATTAAATGATTACGCATTAAAAGAAGGAAAACATTGAAAATTACGTCATAAAAATTATATTTACACGTGGATATTAAAAGAAAAAGAAAATTTTTAAATAATAAATTCATTGATATGTGTTAAAAGTCGTAAATGGAGGAAATTACGTCATATTGGCCAAAGTGGCCAAAACAGTTTACAAAACACATTGCAAAACATATTGCAAAACAGTGTAAATTAAAAAATATATTTATATGAGAGATTTATTTCAAATTTCGAGACGATATTTTTAACTATAGTTGCTAATTTTAAGGTAGCGCAAATAATAATATTATCTTTCTAATAATAAAAATATTTTCAGTTGAATGTTACAAAGAGAAAGGAAAGTTTGGTGAAAATTATGTCAGATTTAAAACGTTACATTTAAAATCTCTTATTTAAAATCATTTTCTTATAGCGTTGTTAAATACCATAAAACAAAGACTCTGTTGACTTAGTTCCTTTTATATTTGGTAATTTTCAAATGTTTAACTAATCTTATTTAATCAAGCAGGGAAACAGCAACTAACATCAGCTGATTCGGTTTTGAAATCCCTCAGTAAAAGGGAAACCCGTTTACAGTAAGATCGCCATTGATTTTTTAATTATACAGAGCAGCCTCGATTATCCGAGCTAATTGGGACTGTTAGTAAATCAGAATCGGAAATCTCGGTTAATAGAAACTGTGTGTAAAAACTCGCCGTGCTTGCGAATTTAACATCTTTTTAAAAAATATATAGAACGTTTTTTAAATAATAAAAGTAAATATATGTAAAGTTCTATTTCACAGCTTAACAAATTTAAAAAGAAAATCAACTACCAGTAGTAAATTTTAAAATGCAAATTGAAAAATTTACGAAAGTTCACACAGCCACTGGAAACAAAGCATTGTTCGCTATTGACTTCTCAGAGTCCAATGTTTCTTTGGAGTTGAGGGCTTTTGGGGGCAGAAGGGTCTGTATAGCACGGACAGTGAGCTAAAGAGTGTGGTTATTTTTAAGGCTCATTCAAAAGGAAAAAAAAATCAGACTTTGTTATCGGCTCGGTTAACAGAAACCTCGATTAATCGAAGCTCGGTTAATCCAGGTTCTACTATAATTCAATCTTCCGTAATCTTTTTAAAGCAGATCAAATTAATGGACTTTGTGCTAAAGTCACATAGCTGATAACTGCCATGCTTGTTGGCCACCTTTTTTTTTCAAAAAGTTTGCTTTACCTTATTCAATTAATGAGATATCTCCGATAAAATAAGTCACATTTTCCCGTTCTAAAATACTGGTATCCAAAAATCGTAGCATGTAACTGACACTACAAGTACTCATGGAACTAGACTATTTTAAGTCTGATTTTTATTATAGACTATATAAAATTATTAAAAATATATATTATGATAGGAACTAGCGGGCTTCGTCCGCTATTTACGTTACGGATATAAAAATCATGTTTTTTTTAGGGAAAAAGAAATAAAAACCTATTTGACGATAGGTTTATAAAGACACATTTTGTATTTGTTATATTTCCGGGGATGAGGAGGGGAGGGGGGGTATTTTGATTAAATATCGCAATTAGTCTACATGGCAGATATAATTATGATAGACACTAGCGAGCTTCGCCCCACTATGGCGCCTTATCGGTCCAGCTTCCATAACCCAGAAACTACCTTTCGGACATCAATGCAACAGATTCCAAACGTTATAATTAACTTAATCATCACCCTATATAGCATTAAAGTAAATTTATGAGTACTGCATACTATTTTTTTATCGTAATTTCTGAAGAGAAAAAATTATTTCGGTTCCATTCTTAGGTACTGGTCTGAAAAATTTTGAAAAAGGGGGGAAGAAGGGGACATGAGACTGCTGTTTGTCAAACAACACAACGGGCTCTGGCTTATTCAACTTGGTTTTTGATGACTTCAATTGGAAGGTGGTTTGTTTAAAAGAGTGCGTTCCCTGCCCCATGAAAATTGGAAATATTGGTGCTACATCTATGTAAGGATTTAATAATTATAAATTAACATTTTGGATTTATTAATTTAAGGATAAAGTGTTTTTAAAGGAATATCAAATGAAACCCTCTGTGCGATCTGCGATTATACTTACCCAGTTGTTTTTATATACAAACTGCTATAAGGAAAATTGTAATAAAATAGTAAAAATTAAATCTGCATTAAATTCCATAAGTATCTTTTTTTTAATCATTTTATCACTAACCTCAAAAAAGTAATGATATCAATGCAAAAACCCTTGACGGGTTAAAAGTTTCTGACGCAGCACTTTATCTTATGCTCTAAGAATTTTAAATATGGAACTTAAAAATACTGATATCAAATTTTGAGTGACGTTATGCTATTTCTTAAAAAATATATTTGTATTTATTTCACCATTTTATTTTTGTTTTATTTATAATCGCATGTGCAAAAGTTATGTTCAACATGAAAAGCTGCATAAAATTTTATTCGCTGTTGCTTTATCATTTACATCTCTCATAAATTCAAAATATGTGTTTTAAAAGATATGATATAAAATTTAAGTGACGCCTTGATGTGACTTTAAAAGGTTTGTTTTTGAAAATTCAATTTAAATTATTTTTGTCTTGGTTAAAATATTTTTTTTACATCTACACAATACTTTTAATTTTCCAATTCACTGTTAAATATATCACTTTCATTGAATCTATACTATGCATTGAAATGTATTTATTTCAATAAATTGATTTATCTTTTGTGTCACGCTATTCAAAATTGTGAGTAAGATTTATGTAAATGGTTTATTTGCGTCAAACTATCCTTTTTCATACATTTCATGTAGTTTGGACACAATGACGCAAAGAAACCATTTACATAAATCTTACTCACAATTTTAAATAGCGTGACACAAAAGATAAATCAATTTATTGAAATAAATACATTTCAATGCATAGTATAGATTCAATGAAAGTGATATATTTAACAGTGAATTGGAAAATTAAAAGTATTGTGTAGATGTAAAAAAAATATTTTAACCAAGTCAAAAATAATTTAAATTGAATTTTAAAAAACAAACCTTTTAAAGTCACATCAAGGCGTCACTTAAATTTTATATCATATCTTTTAAAACACATATTTTGAATTTATGAGAGATGTAAATGATAAAGCAACAGCGAATAAAATTTTATGCAGCTTTTCATGTTGAACATAACTTTTGCACATGCGATTATAAATAAAACAAAAATAAAATGGTGAAATAAATACAAATATATTTTTTAAGAAATAGCATAACGTCACTCAAAATTTGATATCAGTATTTTTAAGTTCCATATGTAAAATTCTTAGAGCATAAGATAAAGTGCTGCGTCAGAAACTTTTAACCCGTCAAGGGTTTTTGCATTGATTATTATTACTTACCCATTTTAATGTCTGATTGTATCAATTGGGATATAAATTCTTTCTGAATATAATGTAAAGAATGTAACGTGAAATTTATTTTATTTGCCTAGGGTCCAGATTTTACTATATGTCAATTTCTTGTCAGCATCACCATAACAAGTTTCGATATTGTCCTTTTAAAAATATTAACTTTATATCAATGAGTGAAGTAGTGCAATTATTCACTTACAAAAATATTTTTCGTCAAACTTCTTGTTTGTTAGTTCAATAATTGGAAAAAATAAATCTATATCCAAAATATCCAAGCAATTTTTTCATTGATTCATTAAAAAATTTAGAATTTTAACAACTGACTGAAATTTGCTGCAACATATTCTCTTTTGCTCCTATAATTGATTCTATTTAATGCAATATTATATTTAAATAGATTAAAAAATATGTACATTAGTAAAAGAAGATCTTCAATAAAGGTTGTAAAAAGTTGTTAATTTGTAGAATTAAAGTAAAGTGCAAAGCATTGAAAACATGACAATGCATTAAAAAAAAAATTAATAAATGTCAACGTTTTTTTTTTAAATAACATTAAATTTTGCAAGGTTACAGCGGGTTGAAATCAGGGTTGCCAGCTTTTAGCCAGGCCAAAAAAAAAATCAGCCAGCTTTTTTTGGTTTTAACCACTTAAAAAAAGCTGGCTTTTATTTTTCAAAAAGGTGGCTTATAGATAATTCATGTAAAATTTAGATTATCTTATTTTAAATACACTAATAAATATTTTATACTAAAAAAATATAAATTTCTATTAAATTTTGTCAAATAAATAAGTCCTTATAACTGCTAGAATGTAACTGTGAAGGCATTATGTCAGAAAAAAATATAAATATTCAGAAGAATACATTAAATTAGAATCAAAATTATTGGTTTGGAATTCTTTATTATAGCTCTACACATACCACACATTTTAAAGATTATATGAAAGAATAACAAAATGTCACACATCAAAATAGAGACATTCTTACATATTGATATTTACTTTTAAATTTGATTAAAACTAAATAGCATATATGTATTTAAAAACTGAAATTATCTTATATAATACTTCAGAACACCGAGTAATAAGTAATGAATATTCTAACTTAAAAAAATGATATATGTAAAAAGTTTTTCTGCTACTGAGCTGTTATGTAACTTATTCCAGATATATCCATACGAAGAGATTAAAATTGTAGAATGAACAATGTTGAAAGAGAAATTAGGAAGGATATAACATTTGTGAAAATTTTAGTCCATGTAAGCGTATAAAATAAAGAAAAAAAATCTCCAAATTAAACTTGTTGAATTAAGAGTTTTAAAAATGTAGTTGCTATTTAAAATAGAGCATATTCAGGCATAAATTAATGCATATGTTATTCATAATACTGTTTTAGTAGAGAGAAATGATGTTTTTATTAAATTACATTATGTGTGATTTTAAATAAATGTTTATGAAAAATAAAATAAGACTTGTACAGTGAAACTTCCATTTAACGAAGTCTCATCGTTACACTTAAACACTTCGTTAAGAAAAAAAAATTTTAAACAGAAATCAAGTCAAATTAATGAAATTTGTATAATAAAATACATATACATAAAATGAAAAATACGCATAAAATGGAACTATTGAAAAAATGCATTTTAATTCGGGCAGTAATTTTTTTATGCAATGTAGACATATAGGAAAAATTTAATTAGAATAATATCTAAAAAAGCACATAATAAAGAGAGGTAAATAAAAATTGAAACTTAGAGTACCTTTTTTTTTTCTTTTTTTCTCAGTATTGCAAATCCTTAACTTTAAAAAAGTCGGTAATATTATTTTCTATAAGTTTCTTATAAAAAATACACTGTTCATAAAAATGTTTGCTTACAACTTTGTTATACAGTAGACTCCCTCAAATCCGCACAGCTTGGGACTAGAGGTTGTGCGGATTTTAGAATTTTGCGAATTTCTGGTCATTGATTTGTTTACATATTTGAAACATTAATTTCATTGGTAGTTAAGCAAGGGAAATTATAATGAATGCTTACAATAAAGTGAAACATTCAAATAAGTAAAATAATAAAATAATTTATTAGTTTAAAAGTAAGTAATTAATAAAAATTTAGAAAAATATTAAATTATTATGAATGAAATCGATTAAATTCGATTCCAAAAGTCCTATACTGCCATCTAGTGATAGCAAGGAGAACAGTGTTAATGCTGTTATCAGTATATATAGCTTATTGCACTCACTGTATCTTTTTTCATTGTTATTTAGAGTCTTGAATGATTTTCTTATACTGCTTTGTATGTTTAGAAATCAATTTGTCTATAATTTAAAAAAAATAAATTCCGCGAAAAATAATTTTAAAATAGCGTTCCGGTTCGTGGATTTTTTGCATTTCGAACCCTGGAAGTTTTGATATAGATATGCTAATTTATATCAAAATCAAAAGTAATGTAAATTTATTTAGTAATAAATCAGCTGTAATAGCCAAAAGAGAATAATTAACAAAAAATTGAGTAAAAAAAAACATGGCGGTAGTCGCTGATTTCGGCGCCATCTTGAATTTTGTGCCTGCATCTTAACTGTAAATTTCATTGTTTACATCTGAAAAAATACGCGGATTTTAGGCGTTCGCGGACTTTATGGTCGCGGACTGGAGGGAGTATACTTTATAGAATATATTTTTCGTAATATGGAGAATAATTTACATGTTAATGGTGTTCAAAGTCAAGGTTCAGCTGCAAATTTCATTAAGTAGAAAACTTCGTTAAAGGGAAGTTTGACTGTATGTTAATATCCCTTAAAATTAGTTAATAAAATATATAACTAAGACAACCATTGTCCTTTTTAATTATATAAAGCAGTAAAAAGGGAAGAAAAAAAGGGGGGTGTTAAGGTCAGTGTAAACCAGAGAAAGCAATTGGTATAGCCTTTTATTCCAATATTTTAATGTCCTCATTATTCAAAAATTGGATTATATTAATTTCTACCTCAATTTAATGTCTTTAAAACTAATTAAAAAATACATAAAAATGTCATTTATAATTAAAATGCTTCACTGTATAAAAGCCAATTTTGGCCAAAAAAAGCCGGTTAAAACCAATAAAAGCCACTGGCATGGCTTTTTTAATTTTAGCCGGCTTTTTTGCAACCCTGGTTGAAATAACTGGCACACCAGCAGACATTTCGGCATGGTACAATGGGAAAGTACCATTATTATAAATAACATTACCATATCTTTCTTCGAGTCATAAAATTATTCTCTCTTTTTAAAAAAGTAAGCACACTAAGATTAATCTTAGTGTGCTTTTAAGAATTTAAAAATATTTCTACAGATGAAAGAATGATTTTCTTACATTTTCATTCTACTCTACAAGTAAACATTTAAGAACAAATTGGAGATAAAGGAGAATGAAATAACAAAATCTTCTCAACAGCTATTATGAAATGAAATGTTATGCAGACCAGAGTTATTTCAGTAGCAACTGAAAGAAAGTTTTCAACTTTTGCATTCATATATTACGCTAAATAAAGAAATTGGTTATAAATGGAAAAGGAAGCAACACTTTATTTTATTTATTTATTGTTTGACAGTTCAAAACACTAAATGCTAATAATGCTCACAGTGTGGGCAATAATGTTAATATTTATTATTTTGATAAATTTATGTGGATTGCAGATATGATTCATCATTCTTAAGCTTATATTTAGTCTACTCTGAATTAATAGTCATAATGTTTTGGTTATCATAGACATACATGTTAAAATTTTAAACTTTTGTGATTGCAGTTATTTTAAAAAGGAAAAGTGCAAAAGAACTGGTATGGCATTTATGTTATTTGTGCAATTAAAGAATGAAAATAATTATTTGCAATTTTTATATTTTCTAGAATTACTAATTATAAGGTTACATATTAAACAGAGAAAAGGCTAAAATTCTATACTTGGGTGTTTTGGGTGATTTTTTTTTTTTTTTTTTTGTCACCAAATTTAACATTTTGGCAAAAGCAAATTTTTAAAAGAATAAGTACATTTAATGTTAATTTTTATACTTTCTGGCAAGCAATCCAACATTACACATTATTTTTTAACAATTTTTTTATTCAGAAACAAAGAACATTTGACAGAAATAGAATAACTTACTGATACAGGAGCAACTCTGACAATGTACTCCAGCAACATCAACTATGCAGTAAGTAGCAAAAATTCGCAATGTCAAAGATCCACAAATTCATCAATAACTCCAGTTTTAAATTCTTCAAAAGACAAAAAAGGCCAAAACACCTACTTTTAAATAATGGCTAAATGGAAAATCATAATTCTACAGAGCAATGACAGCAAGTTGCGAAGATCAAATTGAAAATGATGCTACCTTAATTTTTAGCAAATTCTTACTTTATTTATCAATCAAAAATTCCTAACACAAAGAAGTTAACAGTGCACGCACAAAAAGATTGCTCTGCGGTGGAAGGATAAATGTTCACTCTGAACATTGGCATAAAGACCATGTTCATAAAACTAAGGGTTACCAAAAAACAGAGACTATTGCCTTTGCTTTGCACCTGGAAAAAAAAAAAAAAAAAAATCACCAAATATATCCAAATATGAAATTTCCTCCCCACAAAATATAAATTATAATATGCTACTAAATACAAAATATGGTGCTTAATACCATCCAATTAGGGACTTCATTGTTTTCGAAAATCATAATTCTTAGAAACCATTCAATACCCTGAAACAGGAAAAAAATCATAACTTAAATAAAAAAAATCTAATTTTTCAACTTTTTTTTACCTTTTAGTTGATAAAAATACAAGAAAAAAAAAAAGGAAGTCAAAGGAAATAAAGTCAAGAACACATACGTTGATTAAACAAGTATATTTTATCCATTAAAAAAACACAAATAAATAAAATGTTAAGAAGGACAAAGATTGCAAAAACAGCGTAATTATAAAAATCCTCCAAAAACAGCAAGTTAATCTAGAATTTGACAACTTTTTTGGTAAATAATTGAAAAATAATTTAAATTCCTTCAACATATTTTGTGTGAATTATCAGCGATAAATTCAGTCAATAGCTTAAGGGATTTTTTTTTCTTCCTCATAGAGTTTTACTTAGAAAGAAAAAAAGTGCTTATTCCGTATCACGTCAACCACTTTCCATAAAAATAACAAATCTCCAAATTATCAGCCAAACCGCAACTCCTAATGAAGAAATGGAAGAATGTTGCCAATGAAATCTCGAATAAATAGAAGAAATCTTTAAAACTCTCATTTACTAAAGTGTCAACTATCAGTAACTTTTTACAATAAAATTTACAATACATCGAAAAAAAAAACCGGAAAACCATAATTTGCAATCGTTATTTATTTACATCATTTTTCTCAGTTATCTCTCTACTAAGCTAGTGAATAAATGTTTGCAAAGTCAGTCGAAACTGGTCCGTTGTACATGACTATGCATTGCAACATTTTCCCAATGTTATTTAATTCCACATTTATTTCAATATCACGGCATCATTGTTTAAGAGTGTAACTGTTATTTTAATTAACAAAATATCCAATAAATCAGTAAAACATCATTACACATATAGATAAACACAAAATTAAAAATCACCTGATGTATCAAGTGGTTGTGACGCCATGATCTTGCATTAAAATGTATAGTTTGGCGATAGTTTTTTGTTATGGAAAGTGGTCAACGGAATTAAAAAAAAAAAAAAAATACGAGAGAGTTTTTGACCGACTTAAGAGATTAAAATAGGATGGCCTAATGCTGTAATAGCTAAGCCTAAGTTCATCATATCTCAAAAAATGCTTCATTATTGGAAAAGATTAGCGTAAATTGGATACTGAAATATTCATATACAATACCTTTAATAACAAAAATAATGAGCATTTTAAAAGAAGGCTGCTAAACTATGACGAATTTATAGCGAAAATTTCAAAGCCGAAAGCCCAGCAAACTACAAAGCGCCATTTTGAAATCAGTTTCCATTCGATCCGATCAACGATGACGAGACCACAAAATTAATATTTCGATTCGCTTTCTCATGCTGCCATCTATTACCCTTCTTGAGTGTTATCTATTATGATTGTTGCGTTTCTATGTGCTCCATTGCTTGTAACTTGCTTGACCCACAGTGCTTTAAATAAAACTTAAAATAATATATTCCACACTGAATGCAGAAACTCTTCTATTACTGATATTTTTTAAATTAAAAAAACATTTTTAGCGCGATATATAATTTTAGATTGTATTTAGAAAATTTTATTATGTTTTAGAATAATTTCTCCAAGCACTAATTTAAAATTTTCTTTGAGAATTTTTGAAGCTATTCAAATTTTAAAAACTATGTTTGGTAATCGAGATTTTATTTACTTTCCGGTATTTTAAAATAGAATGATACTAAACGTAAAATGGTTTTCAGAAGTCCTTTCTAACATAAAGTTGCAATTTTAGTAAAATAATTTTTAAATTTTTTAGATACATTTTTCAAAGGGCGTCTACCTTCTGGCTTTGTATAATAGCACACAGCACAGTTATTATTTTATATTGTTTAATCTCGCCCAGCAAGAATAAATATTTAGGTAGTGCTGTTGTCTATTTCCTTAAACTTCAAAACTTTAATTATTGAATGAGTTATACCAATAGAAAAGTGATTATTCTTTTAAAAATGTTAATAAATCATAAAATGTTTTATTTTTTTTTTTAATTTTTAAAGCGCATTAAGCTTTAAATAATGGGTATCAATGTTAGTATTGATAAAAGAGAACGGTTCATGACAAATAATATACATATAAAATATAAAGGTAATAATTTGCTTTTTTCCTTGCATATTTCATAGATACTGTTAAAAAACGAAACCTACCACATAATAATTCATTTATAAATTGGAATAGAAAGAATAATTTTAAGGGTTATTAACAATGTCACACTCATCTATTGATGTTATGTGAAAAAGCTCTACTAAAATTTAGTGTAACTTCACATTTATGCACAATTCTGTACACCTTTCCCTTATCTTGTCCATGCTAAACAAGTGCAAAATTTTAGTACAATTTTCTCTGAAAGTAATTTGTAAAATATAGAAAAATGTAAATAAATGTATATTAATATATATCGATAGTTTTCTTTAATCACTTTTGAGACTAATATTGTTACCAAGTAAGAAACAAAAGATTTGGAATAATCGGGCATGAAAGCCCCAACAAAAAACAATGGATTTTTCTTTTGAGGCTATACATTAATAACTCATTCTTATCATTTAATTATGTTTTAAAAGATTTTCTTTTAATTTTTTTGCATTAAATGAGAAAATGTACTAAACTGCATACAAAAAGATGAATTTCAATCTTATAAAAAAATTTTTGCATGTAAGAGTAATTTTTTTTTTCTTGACTACATCCATGACAGAGTAAGTACAAGTACAGTATAGTAAAATGTACAATATAGTTAATACAAGTATATATGTTTTAAATCTCTCTATTCTAAAAAAAAGTAACTATTGCTGTCACCGCCACCACCGGTTTTGAATTTTTTGTGACAGGAGGTCTTTCTTTGTTAATATTAAGCAAAATATTGCATACAAAAATATGAAAATCGGTGGAATTATAGAGAAATGTTTGATAAACACACTGATGCAGACAGTTTTCAAATCGAAGAAATATTTAAAGAGATATTTAATGCTAAAGTTGGACAAAATCGTTCCATTAAAAAAGTTTTATAGGAGCAAAAACTGTACATCGGAATTTAATCATTTTTTGATCATTTTATGTGTCAGAATTTTCCGGTGTGCAGACTGTACTCAGTTTATTAATTTGACTCATTTTTTTAGGTGTTATTTCTATTTTAAATTCAAATTTTCAGCATTTCGAGAGATATTTTTTTACACATTTTAGAAAATGGTATTAATTTAAACTGTTGCCAACTGTATAAACAGCGCAAATAATAATATTTGCTTCAAATTAAAAATTTATTTTACATGTAACTATTATAAACAAGAAAATATAAAAAGCAGGAAGTCATTGAAAATGATCATAAAAATCATATTACACGTGAATTTTAAAAGTGAAAGAATGTTGTAAAATAATAAATTCATTAACATACGTTAGAAGTCTTAAATAGGAGAAATTACGTCACATTACACATTATGTAAAATGAACAAAAAATAATATTGCAAAACAGTTTAAATTTAAAAATTGAACGAGATATTTATGTAATATTTTAAGATGATATTTTCATCTATTTTTATTAGGATAGCACAAATAATATTTCATTTCTAACAAAATTATTTTCATGTGAATAGTAAAAGGAGAAAGCAAAGTTTAGTGAAAATTATGTCAGATTAAAAACGATACATTTAAAGTGTCATTAAAAAAAAAAAAAACCTTTCTTTTCGCTTTGCTAAAAAATACCGGGAGGCAAAGACTCTGTTTATTTAATTCATTTTATATTAGCTTATTTTGAAATGTCAACTGATTTTATTTAATCAAAGACGGAAACAGCCATTGTATCATTTAACAGCCGCTGATTTGGCTTTAAAATTCCCCAATCAAAGAGAAATGAATAGAAACCCGTTTATAGGGAGATCACCACTGTTTTTAAACTTATAATTCAATCTTCCGAAATATTTTTTAAGCAGATCAAATTAGCGTGCTTTTAGAAACTGCGGTGTCTGGACGGGGGTTAGCGAGCGCAGCTCGTAGGGGGCCGAGCCCCCCCAGCGTCATAAATTTCCGTAGTGAACATTTTACACCAATTAATCGAGATTTTATATTAGATTCATAAGCCTATATGTAAAAGGAGTGTTAAGTAAAATTCTAACAACAAACACCACATTTTTGTGTTTTGTTAATACGTATAAAATTGTAATTTTTTAGTTAAATTAATATTTTTATATAGTGTTAGTAATTTTCATTATTTAAATAAAGAATTTTATTTTTTAATGTATTTCTTGATATGTTTTCAGAAATAATTATAATTTTATATACACTTATAATTAAATCTTCCGAAATATTTTTTAAGCCGATCAAATTAGTGTGCTTTTAGTCTGCGGTGTCTGAACGGGGGTTGACGAGCATAGCTCGTAGGGGGCAGCGCCCCCTAGTGACATTAAAAAATATTAATTGGCCGTGCAGTATGTAGAAGTGATGAAAGGAGGATGTTAGGCATAGCTGACTTTACAACTAACCAGGTTTCAGACCAGATGCTATAATCATTAAGGTTAGCTGGGTGAAAAAGTTCCGTCAGATTCATCTAGGATAGCTCAGATGGCAGAGCAATGGCAGCTTCAGCCAGGAGATCCCTGGTTCGAATCCTGGTCAGGATATTTTTCGCCCAGTTGGAAATTTACATCTAATATGTTTTATTTACCAATTAGAATAATTGTGGGAAAATTAATGTACAGTTTCTATCGATGCTGGATTTAATTAAATTTTGTGTCTGCTCCAGGTCGATGGCTCACGATAAATATTCCATCTTGTGTAGCGTTTGTAGCCTTGACAACATATAATAGTGGGAAAATTTCCCGGCTGGGTATCGTTCCATGTGGTTTAGTCGTTAGAACATCAGTGTGCTATACTGATGGCCCGGGTTCGAGTCCCGGCATGGAATCTTTTTCACTATGTTGGCCTTTGCGCCTCATAAGCAATTACTTTGAAATTTGATTTTCATTTGAAATAAAAACTACTTCCTAGAAATAGGGGTTGTCTGAGTACTTTTAAAATTTTAATAGATAGAGATATTTTTGGCATTTCTTAATTTTTTCAAACTCTAAAAATATTTCTGGGAAAAGAGATTTCTTTCATATGTGTGGAAGAAATCAAATTTGGGATATAATCGTGTCAAATTTCATCGTACCAATTCCTATTACTGATTTCCTTTGGCCTTGGTAGCCTGCTTCGTTTTAGCACTGTTGGAAGTACAATCGAAATATGTCAGCCAATATGTAATCGTAATCGTTTGAGATGCGTGCGCATCCTGTCGCATCCTGTCCCGAAACTGTAGAACAATTTTAGTTGTAGTTCGGATTCTGTATTTGTTGTTTTGTGTTCCGTGTCGTCTTTTGTGTTCTTCAGAATAAACTTTCATGTTTAAAAGTAAAACCTGCTGTGGTTATGTAGTAATATTTAAGGCGCACTGTGTTACAGGTTATGGGCCCAGACCCAAACCTATTATTAGAAATATTGCGAAGTAAATATTAATTGAAATTTTTGTAAAGTTAGTTTTCCGAATGTTGTTTTGAAATGGCCGGAACCGAAACACAGCAGGGACAGTTTATTAAACTGAATGAAAGTAATTGGAATGTATGGAAATTCCAAGTTAAGGTCACGCTTATAGCTAAGGAACTATATGATATAGTAACGGGATTAAAAGTAAAACCGGAAGCAACTGATGCTGGACATTCTGATTTCATTGTCAA